>OZ038477.1:78392014-78394514 GCA_964036315.1 Acanthosepion esculentum
TGTCTATATACGTATATATATATATGTATATGTCTATATACGTATATATATATATATATATATATGTCTATATACGTATATATATATATATATATGTCTATATACGTATATATATATATATATATGTCTATATACGTATATATATATATATATATATGTCTATATACGTATATATATATATATATATATATGTCTATATACGTATATATATATATATATATATATGTCTATATACGTATATATATATATATATATATATATATATGTCTATATACGTATATATATATATATATATATATGTCTATATACGTATATATATATATATATATTATGTCTATATACGTATATATATATATATATATGTCTATATACGTATATATATATATATATATGTCTATATACGTATATATATATATATATGTCTATATACGTATATATATATATATATGTCTATATACGTATATATGTATATATATATGTCTATATACGTATATATGTATATATATATGTCTATATACGTATATATATATATATATGTCTATATACGTATATATATATATATATATGTCTATATACGTATATATATATATATATATATATGTCTATATACGTATATATATATATATATATGTCTATATACGTATATATATATATATATATGTCTATATACGTATATATATATATATATGTCTATATACTATATATATATATATATATATGTCTATATACGTATATATATATATATGTCTATATACTTATATATATATATATATATGTCTATATACTTATATATATATATATATGTCTACTTATATATATATATATATGTCTACTTATATATATATATCTATATACGTATATATATATGTCTATATACGTATATATATATATATATATGTCTATATATATATATATGTCTATATATCTATATATATATATGTCTATATATATATATGTCTATATATATATATATATATGTCTATATATATATATATGTCTATATATATATATATATATATGTCTATATATATATATATATGTCTATATATATATATATATATATATATGTCTATATATATATATATATATGTCTATATATATATATATATATGTCTATATATATATATATATGTCTATATATATATATATATATATATATATATAGTCTATATATATATATATATATATATGTCTATATATATATATATGTCTATATTATATATATGTCTATATATATATATATGTCTATATATATGTCTATATATATATATTATATATATATATATGTCTATATATATATATATATGTCTATATATATATATATGTCTATATATATATATATATATATGTCTATATATATATATATATATATGTCTATATATATATATATATATGTCTATATATATATATATATATGTCTATATATATATATATATATGTCTATATATATATATGTCTATATAATATATATATATATGTCTATATATATATATATATATGTCTATATATATATATATATGTCTATATATATATATATATGTCTATATATATATATATATGTCTATATATATATATATATATGTCTATATATATATATATATATGTCTATATATATATATATATGTCTATATATATATATATATGTCTATATATATATATATATGTCTAATATATATATATATATGTCTATATATATATATATATGTCTATATATATATATATATGTCTATATATATATATATATGTCTATATATATATATATATATATGTCTATATATATATATATATATGTCTATATATATATATATATGTCTATATATATATATATATATGTCTATATATATATATATATGTCTATATATATATATATATGTCTATATATATATATATATATATATGTCTATATATATATATATATATATGTCTATATATATATATATATATATGTCTATATATATATATATATGTCTATATATATATATATATATATGTCTATATATATATATATATGTCTATATATATATATATATATATGTCTATATATATATTATATATATGTCTATTATATATATATATGTCTATATATATATGTCTATATATATATATATATATGTCTATATATATATATATATATGTCTATATATATATATATATATATATGTCTATATATATATATATATATATATGTCTATATATATATATATGTCTATATACGTATATATATATATATATCTATATACGTATATATATATATATATATATACGTATATATATATATATACGTATACATATATATATATATATATATATACGTATATATATATATATATATATACGTATATATATATATGTCTATATACGTATATATATATGTCTATATACGTATATATATATGTCTATATACGTATATATATATATATGTCTATATACGTATATATATATATATGTCTATATACGTATATATATATATATGTCTATATACGTATATATATATATATGT
>OZ038477.1:78404514-78407794 GCA_964036315.1 Acanthosepion esculentum
ATACGTATATATATATATATATGTCTATATACTTATATATATATATATATATATGTCTATATACGTATATATATATATATATATATATATTTGTTTATATACGTATATATATATATATGTCTATATACGTATATATATATATATGTCTATATACGTATATATATATATATGTCTATATACGTATATATATATATATGTCTATATACGTATATATATATATATGTCTATATACGTATATATATATATATGTCTATATACGTATATATATATATATGTCTATATATACGTATATATATATATATATGTCTATATACGTATATATATATATATATGTCTATATACGTATATATATATATATATATATATGTCTATATACGTATATATATATATTTCTATATACGTATATATATATGTCTATATACGTATATATATATATATGTCTATATACGTATATATATATATTTCTATATACGTATATATATATGTCTATATACGTATATATATATATATATATATATGTCTATATACGTATATATATACGTATATATATATATATATATATATGTCTATATATATATATATGTCTATATACGTATATATATATATACACATGTATATGTATATATATATACATGTATACACATGTATATGTATATATATATACATGTTTATGTATATATATATACATGTATATATTTTTTCTCAAGACACAATATGTTCGACGATCGAAAGTTTTACCTATAACCCAGAAGAAGAAAAGACTTTTGAAAGATATTATCACAGATATCAGGACTTTTATGAAGTCGATTGCCAAATATGGTTAGATGAGAAAAAAATAAGATTATTATTACGAAAACTGGGAACGGCAGAGCATAATAAGTTTACAGATTTTATCTTACCTAAAAAAACAAGAGATTTAAAATTCAACGAAGCGATTGAATTATTAAAGGAGCTCTTCAACCCCACATTATCATTATTTCACAAAAGGTGGAAATGCCTTAATATTCAAAAAAGCGAGCAGGAAGACTACACAACTTTTGCGTCAATCGTAAATAAGACGTGTGACAATTTTCGCTTGTCCGAATTATCGGTGGACAACTTTAGGTGTCTAATATTCATGCTAGGCTTAGTGTCTAAGAAAGACAGTGAAATGCGAAGACGCATTTTAGCAAAGCTCGAAAATGAGCAAAACACGACGTTACAAAAGCTAGCAGAGTACTGTCAACAATGCGTAAGCATTAAGCAAGATTCAGAGAAAATTGAAGAAACTGCCATCGCAAATGTGAAGAAAGTAAATAGAAAGACGCGTTTCCGTTCTCCATCGCCTGAACGGAAGTGGTATCCTACGACAAGAAGGAACAGAGAATATAAGAAAAAAAACCCTCCGAGTGCATGTTATGGATGCGGCCAGTGGCACTGGTATAATGACTGTCCATATAAAAATAAAGCTTGCAGAAATTGCAAGAAAGTAGGACATAAAATGTCCAAGTGTAGAAAATTAAACAGTAGTCGAGTAAAAGTTACTAAGTCAGATGAAGACCAAGACCGAAATATTCGGAAATATTTACATGTAAAACTGTACAACAAGAAGGTTAAAATGCAACTGGATTCAGGATCTGACATTTCTATTATTAACACACAAACATGGAAAAATCTAGGAAAACCAACTCTATTAAAGTCCAACAAAATAGCCAGGACAGTAACGGGAAAAAGGATTAATTTTGTAGGTGAAATAATGGTGAATATTAATTTTAACAACAAAACAATAAAAATGAAAATTTTCGTGATGAAAAACATGAACAACCTGTTTGGGACTGACACAATCACTAAGTTCAATCTATGGGACGTGCCCATTAGTTCTTTTTGTAACAACATTACTGAAAGCAAAAATAATATAAAAGATTTGCAAACAGAATTGAAAATAGAATTCCCCGAAGTTTTCGCTGAAGGACTTGGACGTTGTACGAAAGCATCAGCAAAAATACAGCTGAAGAAAAATGTTCAACCAATTTTTAAGAAAAAGCGGAGTATTCCTTTTGCAGTATTAGAAAAAATTGACCAAGAACTCGAAAGACTAACGAGAATTGGTGTGATTTCGAAAATTGGATACAGCGACTGGGCAGCTCCAGCTGTCTACGTAAAGAAGAAGTCGAGTGAAATTCGCTTCTGCGCCGATTTTTCAACCGGCTTAAACGACGCAATAGAAGAGTATCACTACCAAGTCCCGAAGAAGTATTCGCAAAATTAAATGGCGGGAAAATATTTTCTAAAATAGACCTTAGCGAGGCATACTTGCAAGTACCCATGGATAAGGAAAGCGCAAAGTTGTTATGCATTAACACGCATAAAGGCTTGTTCAGATACGAACGTTTACCGTTTGGAGTGAAGACAGCACCCGCAATATTCCAACAAATCATGGACACTATGTTATCCGATTTAGACTACACGATAGCATATCTCGACGATATACTCGTGAAAAGTGAATCAGTGAATGAACACAAACACCATTTACGCAAAGTTTTTGAAAGATTAAGAAGCTATGGTTTTAAAGTAAAAGAAAACAAATGCGATTTTCTCCTGGAAGAAATCAAGTATCTGGGACATATTGTGAATAAAGATGGGAAAAAGCCAGACAAAAATCGAGCATCAGCAATAAAGGATATGCCTGAGCCAATGGATATTAAATCTCTACAAAGTTTCTTAGGCTTGGTATCATATTACCAGGATTTTATCCCAGACCTCCACATTCTACGAGCTCCCCTTAACGATCTACTAAAAAAAGAAAAACCGTGGTTATGGACAAAAGAATGCGAGCAAGCATTCAAGAAAATAAAAGAAAAACTAACATCAGATCTATTTCTAGTACATTTTAATCCAAAACTAGATATCATCGTGGCAAGCGATGCCAGTACTCATGGTGTAGGAGCGTGCATATTGCACAAGTGGAAGGATGGTAAAGTTCAACCGATCGCTCATGCAAGCAGATCGTTACTACCTGCTGAACGAAATTATTCACAAATTGAAAAAGAGGTATTGGCAATTATTTTCGCCGTAACAAAGTTCCATCGTTACATACATGGACGATATTTTACGCTGCAGACAGACCACAAGCCTCTGGTAACGATATTCGGTTCTAAGAAGGGCCTGCCAACATACACCGCAAATAGATTGCTTAGGTGGGCGACAATTTTGTTAAACTATAATTTTAATATAGAATATTTGTCCACGCACAAAATTGGTCACGCAGATGGTCTATCAAGACTCATTCCGAAAGCAACAG
>OZ038477.1:78412994-78415494 GCA_964036315.1 Acanthosepion esculentum
CTCAATACAAAGTAGAGCAGGTATAATCATTTATTTAAATATTTTAATATTAACATAAATATGTTATAAAATCACTACAAAAATAGCCATTTCTAGTGATTTTATAATATATTTAGTGATTTTATAACATGTTTAGTGGTTTTATAATATATTTATGATTTTATTACATATTTAGTGATTTTATAACATATTTATGTTATAATATTTAAATAAATGATTATAAATATATATATATATATATATATACATACATGAATATATATATATATGAATGTATACATATATATATATATATATATATATATATATATATATATATATATGAATGTATACATATATGTATATATATATGAATGTATACATATATATATATATATATATATGAATGTATACATATATATATATGAATGTATATATATATATATATATGAATGTATACATATATATATATATGAATGTATACATATATATATATGAATGTATACATATATATATATATGAATGTATACATATATATATATATATATATGAATGTATATATATTATGAATGTATACATATATATATATATGAATGTATACATATATATATATTTATGAATGTATACATATATATATATATATATGAATGTATACATATATATATATATATATATGAATGTATACATATATATATATATATATATGAATGTATACATATATATATATATATATATGAATGTATACATATATATATATATATATGAATGTATACATATATATATATATATATATGAATGTATACATATATATATATATATATGAATGTATACATATATATATATATATATGAATGTATACATATATATATATATATATGAATGTATACATATATATATATATATATATGAATGTATACATATATATATATATGAATGTATACATATATATATATATGAATGTATATATATATGAATGTATACATATATATATATATGAATGTATACATATATATATATATATATGAATGTATACATATATATATATATATATGAATGTATACATATATATATATATATATGAATGTATACATATATATATATATGAATGTATACATATATATATATATATATATGAATGTATACATATATATATATATATATATGAATGTATACATATATATATATATATATATATATATATGTATGAATGTATATGTATATATATGTATGAATGTATATGTATGAATGTATATGTATATATGTATGAATGTATATGTATATATATATGAATGTATATGTATATATATATGAAAGTATATGTATATATATGAATGTATATGAATGTATATGTATATATATATATGAATGTATATATATATATGAATGTATATGTATGCATATATATATGTGAATGTATATATATATATATAATCAATGGATATATATATATTAATGTATATATATGAATGGATATATATATATATATATATATATATATATATATATATATATATATATATATATACCCAATTGTGGGATTCGTATATATACGGAGTAAGTTCCAATAACCAAAAATTATTATTCTTTAAAGAGTGCTCAATACAAAGTAGGGCAGGTATAATCATTTATTTAAATATTTTAATATTAACATAAATATGTTATAAAATCACTACAAAAATAGCCATTTCTAGTGATTTTATAATATATTTAGTGATTTTATAACATATTTAGTGGTTTTATAATATATTTATGATTTTATTACATATTTAGTGATTTTATAACATATTTATGTTATAATATTTAAATAAATGATTATAAATATATATATATATATATATATACATACATGAATATATATATATATGAATGTATACATATATATATATATATATATATATATATATATATGAATGTATACATATATATATATATATATATATGAATGTATACATATATATATATGAATGTATATATATATATATATATGAATGTATACATATATATATATATGAATGTATACATATATATATATATATATATGAATGTATATATATATATGAATGTATACATATATATATATATGAATGTATACATATATATATATATGAATGTATACATATATATATATATATATGAATGTATACATATATATATATATATATGAATGTATACATATATATATATATGAATGTATACATATATATATATATGAATGTATACATATATATATATATGAATGTATACATATATATATGTATGAATGTATACATATATATATATATGAATGTATACATATATATATATATGAATGTATACATATATATATATATGAATGTATACATATATATATGTATGAATGTATACATATATATATATATATATGAATGTATACATATATATATATATGAATGTATACATATATATATATATATGAATGTATACATATATATATATATATGAATGTATACATATATATATATGAATGTATACATATATATATATATGAATGTATACATATATA
>OZ038477.1:78422994-78427994 GCA_964036315.1 Acanthosepion esculentum
TGGTGATTGCGAGTTGAGGTGGCCAGCCTTGTTCATTTATGATCACGCTGGGTTCGTACCAACGCTCTAAAACTGTTAATTGGCTCTGCACACGCCAATAACAGTATAAACTGCAGGTGAGCTCTGTGGGCATTTCCCAGTTGGGAAATTGCAAAAATGCCTGTGCAAATGTTGCAATATGCGCTAGCTAACTGTGCATTGCAACGGGTGTCCTCGATATCGAGTGGCCAATTATTATTATTTATAAGTACATATACATATTTACATATACATACATGTGTATGTATATATGTATACATATGTATATGTATAAATATATATCTATATATATGCATATATTTTTATAAATGTATATATATATATATATATATATATATATATATATATATATATATATATATATATGTGTACATCAATATATACATTTTTTTTTTTTTAAGCATATCACCCCAAGCAAGGCTGGAGGCCACTATCACGCAAGGGCTTATAGAAGGGTTGGAGGAAGAGCAGATAGGAGTGGTAAAGGAGATGATGTGGATAAAGAGAAAGATAGTGGATCGATCAAGGCAAGGGGGTTACAGAAGATTTGGAGCGAGAGCAGATAGGAATGAAAGGTGAAAGGATGTGGAGCAGGGAAGTGGAGAGATCAAGGCAACTGGAGATGTCGATTGACGTTACACTGAAATAGTTGGAGATTGTATTTGTCAGGGAAACAGGAATATGGGAGGGAGTTCCACAGGCGAGATGTGCGAGACATGAAGCTATTGGAGTAGAAGATACGTCTACATCTAACAGCTTCAACGGTGAAGGGGTGGGAACGGGATGCCAGCCTCGTAGGACGTTTAAATTCATGAGGCCTAGGGACAAGTGAAAGCAGCTCCTCAGAGCAATTACCGTGAAAGTATTTGTAAAAAAGACAGAGCGACGCAACGTCACGTCTGTAAGAGAGCGACTGCAGACGAGATAACAGATCAGGATCTATTACATTGCATATCCGTCTCTGGATCTTATCAAGAACCCTGAGGCAAACAGCAGGGGCTCCAGACCATATATGGCAGCAATACTCTATGCAAAGGCGAATGGTTGATTTATAGACTTGGAGGATCGATTCCAGGGAGAAAAATTTCCTGGCTCGGCACAGGGAACCAACTTTCCTTTTGGTGGATGATGCAACTGACTCGATGTATTTGTTCCATCTCAGATCAGCGGACAGTGTGAGACAGAGCAGCCGCAAAGAGGAGCTCTTGAGAAGTTGGTCTTCAGACATTCTAATAGGATGCAGGGATGAATCCTTGTGGTGGTTAATAGAGAGCACTTTTGTTTTAGAGGCGTTAAAGTTAACCATCCATTTCTCGCCCCAGTTCACAACCGATTGGAGGTCCTTTTCTATTTGAACTGCCAGGTTAATTTTGTCAGCATCACTAGATTTGTGTTTGAGGCAGGAGTAAAATGTGGTGTCGTCAGCATAGATGCCAACTTGGGAGTCTATGGCGTCAGGAAGGTCATTTATGAATATGAGGAACAGAGTAGGGCCTAGGATGGAGCCTTGAGGAACACCTACGTTAGTGGGATAGGAGCTGGAGATGAATCCATTGAGAACGACCTTCAATTCTCGGTTTGACAGGAATGATTGTATTAGGTCAAACAATCGACCTGTGATACCATAGCCCTGGAGCTTGCGAAGAAGGCCGGCATGCCAAACTCTATCAAACGCTTTGGAGATGTCAAGGGCCACGGCACGAGCTTCACCGTTATTATGAATAGCTTGGTAGACATATTCAGTGATGGCCGTAAGCACATCGGCAGTAGATCAGGCAAAGCGGAAACCATACTGCTTGTCTGAGAGCAGATCATGGGATATCAGGTGATTAATCACTTCGGTGTTGATAATGGCCTCGAAGACTTTGCCGAAGAGGGATAGGAGACTGATAGGACGTTAATTAGAAGGGTGTGAGGGGTCACCAGAGTTCTTAAAGACAGGAACAATGGTTGAGGACTTCCAGCAGTCAGGAAAACAAGACTCCTTGAGGTAGTGGTTGTATAATTTAGAGAGGGCAGGCGCCAGTTCAGGCACGCATTTCTTCAGAACAATGGCTGGTATCCCGTCACCACCAGTAGCCTTGTGGTGATCTAAGTTAGAAATAATGCCCAATACCAATGACGGGGATATGTGCAATCCGTTCAAAAGGGCCTCGGTTCTGGGAGGGAAATCGGGCATGGGTACCCCAGAAGAGTCTAGCACTGAATTGGAAGAAAACTTCTGAGCAAAGCATTCAGCCTTGTCAGCAGAGGTGGTCAGGACCTCAAACTGATTGAACAGGGGAGGAACGGAGGGTTTGCTATTGTTCAGAAGGCTCTTGCAGAGGGGCCAATAATCTTTGGAGCCAAATTTGCAGGATGCAATACGTTCCTTCATCCGAGCAGCAAGTAGTGACTTGGCATCGTCGAGGATACGCTTACACTTGTTACGGGCAGAGGTAAATAGGCGTCTATTGAAGTCGGACATATCACTACAAAAACGGTGGAAGAAGTGGTTCCTATGGGCAATGGCGGCTGAGCAAGCAGCTGTGAACCAAGGGGAGGAGCACAGTTTGACCATGAATTTCCTTGAGGGGATGAAAGCGTCGATTCCATCTTTAACCCAGGAAGAGACCTCTGAAGCACATTCTTGAATGGGGAGCTTAAATACAGCATCCCAGGGGACATCGTGGAAGAAATCAAGAAACGAGTCTCAGTCAGCCGGTTGGTAGCAGAATGAGGTTCTGGAGGTAGGAGGCTCCTTGCAGGGGGTGGGGCTGAAGGAGATACTAACAGACACTACAGCATGATCGGAGTTACTGATAGGACAGAGCTACGTGGCACTACAAGACTCAGGGATGGAGGTAAAACACAGGTCGAGGAGTGAGGCCTTACAGTCCCGGTTTTAAGCAAAACACGTGGGGAAATCGATTATCTGTGTGAGGGATTGAGAGACTGAAAAGTTGAGAGTATGGATGCCTGTGAGGTCGGTATTAGCATTCTTAAGCCACTTGTTGTGATGGGCGTTAAAATCGCCAAACACAAATATGTGAGCGAACGGATGGAGAGAGAAGGCCTTGTCTATGCTGTCAGAAATGATATCGAGTATACCACAGTCCTGAGAGGATGGAGAGCGATAGAGGAAGAAAAGATAGCTTACAGCATTGAGAAGAGATAGCCGAAGACATAAGTACGAATGGTAAATATATGTATGTATATATATATATATTCATATTTCTATATGTATATATATGTATGTTTATACATGTATGTATATATATATATGTATATATTTGTATATATATATTTGTATGTATATATATGTATATTCATATATGTATATATTCAACGTAACCAAAACATTTCTGTCCATTTCTTGATTAGTCATTGAATGAAGTTGAAATATATACGAAATGCGTGTAGCCAATTTTTTTCAAATTCTGACAGCCGGAAGTAGGAACATCAGACCTTATAAAAAACACCATCAGTTATAAGCCGAACAGCTGTTAGAAGGATGGAAGTGTCTAGAGATCTCGTTCGGGGCTGTTTGCTTTACGACTTCAGCAGCTGCATCAAGTCACCACATATGTCAAGCGTTTGGGGATAGTGCTGTGGATGAACATACTGCAAGGTGTAGGTTTCAAAAATTCAAGTCGGGAGGTTTGTCTCTCCATGATGAGACTCACACTGGACAACCACAGGTCTTGAATGACGGAGTCCTGAAGTCGGCCATTGAAGAGGACAGTAGTCTAACATGTGGTGAACTTGCAAGACAGTTCAACGTTTCCGATGAAACAGTTAGACTTCACCTGCACCGCCTTGGTAAGACGTACAAACTGAGCAAGTGGGTTCCGCAAACACTGTTGGACGTCCACAAGGGACAACAAGTGGCAGCCTGCATATCGCTGCTTTCTCACCACCATACCGCATCCTTATTCAATCGAGTACTTACCAGTGATGAAAAGTGGGTTCTGTACGAAACTCCCAAGCGTTCCAGACATTGGTTGTCTCCTCAGGATGCTGTCCCTCTCACTGCAAGACCGCCTATGCACCCACGCAAGATTATGCTTTGTGTCTGGTGGACAAGTCGTCAAGTGGTTCATTATGAACTGCTACTAACGGGCCAAACAGTCACTGGAGACCTATACTCGCAGCAATTGAAATGTGTGCAACAGAAGGAGCCAGCACTGGTGAATTGCAAAGGTGTGCTTTTCCTCCATGACAATGCCAAGCCACATGTCATGCGAGTGGTCAGGGATGCCATACAGCAACTTGGGTGGGGGACTTTGTGCCATCCACCTTATTCACCTGACCTTGCGCCATCCGATTACTACCTCTTCCACTCCCTGGATAATCATCTTTGTGGGAAATCCTTCACCAATGAAGCAGACTTGCACAAAGCCCTCATGGACTTCTTTGCGTCAACCCCCCCCCCCCCCCCGAGTTCTACCACAAGTCATTGAACAGCTGGAGACACGTTGGCAGAAGGTGCTGGATGTTGATGGCGATTACTTCGAAGACTAAATATCAGTTACACATACTGTGAAGCATTTTCTTTTTTTTCCTTTAAAAATGAATTTTTTCGTCTTAATAATAAATGTCACACTGAATCATTAGTGTATCAGTGCAATATCTCATCTATTGAGGATCCAGACAAAGTTAAAGTCTATTTGGATGTACAATGCTTGAATTCTAAGGCGTTGAAACCAACATCAAAGTTGTTTTAAAATAAATAAATACCAAAATCATACGTCCCTATCTAAATATTTCTCGCATTTAAAAGAAACCAATAAAACACCTCCTGTAAAATGGAAATTAATAAGAAAAGCTAGAGTTTGTAGGTCTTTAAATGACCCATGTCCTTTATGCATACATGAGAAATTATGCATTATATTAATGAAAAATAAAAAGAAGTGAAACATATTTTTTGCAGAGAAGTGAAATAGATATTTTTTGCAGACACTGTCAAAGATTTTCCTTAA
>OZ038477.1:78432994-78447994 GCA_964036315.1 Acanthosepion esculentum
CTTGGCCTCCTTCCCCAATATTTTTAAAAAGTATTATTAAAATAATAATTTGAAAAGAAGGTACAAGAACTTAATTTTGATGTAGATAAATCGATTTTACTTATTTAAAAAATATTTAAAAATATTAGAGGTGGTCTTAGCCCCTAGCTGCACCATCCAAAATGTACAGTTCTGATATTGTGGCAGTGGTGCCCAGAAAATTTAGTAACGAAAGATTACGTAATGGAAAATTCAGTAACTAACTGAATCTTTTGTTACCAAATTTTCCGGGCACCAAACATTTGGCATAAAAATTCAATTTTATGAATTTATAAAAATTTAGTAAAGGAAAATTCAGTAACAGAAGATTCAGTAATTTTAACAAGGTAGGAAAATTTGGTAACTATTAAATAAAAGTTGATTGAAAATTTGATTTTACAGCTGTTCTGGAGTTGGAATTTGGGGTTTAAGCCCCCGTCTATATTTTTATATAACTGAGAATCGTGGGATCCAGATAAAACCCCTCTACAACAATAACAGGGCCATACTTGCAGAAGGGGGTGCTTAGGAGCCTAGGCCTGCTTCCCCAATATTTTTTTTAAAAGTATTATTACCTATGGGGTGGTGTAGAAAAAAACCCATTGTAACAATATCAGGCCTGTAATGTTCTGATCAGGGGTTTAGGGGGCTAAATATTTTTAAATGAGTATTTAATTACTATACTTTATTGTTTTTCAGCAAATAAAATTGATTTATGTAGGTACCTTGACAAAATTTTCTAAGAAAGCATGATGAAAGGGGGCCTTAAACTTGATGAAAATAATTTTTTACTGTCTAAATGTTTGTTATTATCAAGAGAAAAGATCAAAGTATTTTGGGGGTATTTTTTTGCATTTTTTAATCATGCCTAGCATGTCTGAAATTCTCATTGAAAATCTTATGGGTTTTTTTCTGAGTCAGCATAATTGACAGAAAATCAATCATGTCAACCATTTTATAAACAAAAATGAAATCTCCATTTAAAATTCTTTTAAAAATCAATTATAATTTTTTCAAAATTTATTTTAAGAAAATTAAAAATTATAAAGTTTATTTAAAATATTTTGAAACAAACATTACTTACTTTTTACACCGAGAAAATGTAGTTTAAAAATAAGACTAAGCAGGTGTCATTTGACAAATGATGAGTGATGATTTCTTCATGTATTGACAGCTTATATGAGGGAAATTTATTATATAGAAGGACAGAAGTGACATAATTATTTAGATTTAAGTGAACCAATTATTTACCTTGTTATTTTTAAGGAAAACTTTCAGCACTAATTTTTATTGTTTTTCTTTTTTTGTACTTGGCTTTCACCTTTACCTTTACAATGCTTTATGGAAAATATATTATAAAAAATTAAAGTAAGACTGTTGAGAGTGAGATAAAATTTCATAAGAAGGACCTCTAATTAATTTATAGGTAACTTTCTTATGTAATTTTATTAAAAGTGTACATAAAATATTATAATTTTATGTACATTTTACTGTGTTATTTGTATTTCCATTCATTTTATTATTAATTTTGATATTTCATTTATGGAAAAATGTCATAATTGAGATTAAATAAAAATTATATCATATAAATTTCATAAGATACATACCTAATACTTGTAGATACCATTTTCAGTTGAAATTGAAAAATCAAATTAACTTCTCCGTGCGTGTTTCTCACAAACAATTTGCAAAAATAAAGGCCTTAACAGAGGGGAACATGGCATTTTATTGCTTCCAACAATATTATCCATATTCATAAAAGCAAATAAAAGCATTTGAAATTAAATAATATCTTTGTTTTGAGTTTTGTATGTTACAATTCAGAGCTGATTTTCATACAGAGGTGGTCTGATTTAAAAAAAAAAACACAAAAAAACACGATTTCCTTGTGCTAATATACTAATATAAACTCATATAATCACTAAATTTTATGGTAAAGAATTTCAAAAGTTTTCATAAAATTAATTATGGTGGGGGGTAATAAATATAAAAGAAATATTTTTGCCATGAGTTTAAAAAGGGAAAACATATAATAATTTCCATCATTTGTGAATAGTTTCTGAATGTTTCAGTAAAATCCAACAATTATTTTTATTTTTGCAAGATTTTCCAAATTAATGTCTGTTATCCAAAAAACATACTAAAATTTTATATTATTTAGTAGTTCTGCTGATATAAAGAGAAACAAAGTTTTTTTTTAATCAAATGTTTTAAAAAGAAGGAAATGTTTTAAAAATAATTAAAAAATACTTTGTTCATTCCTCTTAATAATAACATAAACATTTTGATGATAAAATTTTGTTTTTGTCAAGTTTGGCATCTTTTTCATCATGTTATGCTTTTTTTTTTAGCTATCTCATCAAAGTACCTAGATTTATCTAAGTTAAAATTAATAAATTCAATTCTAAATAGTTATTTCTTTTTAAGGAAATAAAAATTATATAGCCTCATGTTTTGTTTTTTTTTCTTCAATTTTCAATCAACTTTTATTTCATAGTTACCAAATTTTCCGGGCACCCAAATTCATATACGTTAAAAAGTAAATTAGAATTTTATTTCAGGACAAAAAATATCATTTCAGACCAAGAATCAATTTTATTCAACATTTGGACAAATACCGAGGGGGAATAAGCGAGAAAATCCAACGGAAGTTATTACCCATAATGATTTCATTTATTTTTATAATAACTTTCTTCTTCTTAAGATAACCACTTAGAAGAAGCATCAGCAAAAGTAACATTCAAGAAAGGGAGAATTATAGAAACACCCTCAATAGATTTAGACTTTGTCACAAAGATTAGGGAACTGGAACTAGATGGAGCCTATAAGTACCTAGGAATTAGTGAAGATGGTATACAACATACCCAAATGAAGGAGAAGATAAGAAAGGAGTACTACAGGTGTGTGCACCTGGTACTAAATACCGAGCTGAACTCAAAAAACAGAATATCAGCCATAAACACCTCGGCTGTCCCTGTGGTGCAATACAGCTTTAACATCCTTAATCGGACCATAGCTGACATTAAGCAAATGTAAGCTAAAACAAGAAAGCTTCTCACTTGCTATCGCATGCAACATCCCAAAGCTGATGTTGATTGTCTGTATGTTCCCAGATCCAAAGGAGGCAGAAGATTAGTTCAACTAGAACTGTCCTACAAAACTACAACAATTGGCCTTCAAAGATACCTGGAAACTACAGAAGACTGGATGATGATATGTGTCAAAGAACATGAAAGTAGTAAGCATCTTTATTCCATAATAAATGAAGCCAACAAGTTCAAAATGGAGCTTCAAATGGATTCAGCAATACAAGTAAAGCACAATACAACCACCTGAAGCTGCAAAATACTTAAAAAAGAAAGCAAAAACAAATGCAACTGACCAGATACAGAAACAATGGCAAAATAAACTACTTCATGGCCAATACTCTACTCGTACCAAACAAACTGATGTAGACAAGTGGCTATGTAGTGCAAGGTTAAAAGCTGAAACAGAAGGTTTATCCTTGCTGCACAGGATCAGTGCTTGTTAACTAGAAATTAGCAAGCACACATACTAAAATATTGTGTTAGCCCAAAATGCAGGTTCTGTGATAATTACCCAGAAACAATTGATCATCTTGTATCAGGTTGCATGGTATTGGCACCCACTGAATATAAAACCCAGCATGACAGATTTGGCCAATATCTGTAACTTCTACAGGAAGGAAACTGAAAGAAATTGGTATGAACACCACCCAGACCCGGTTACAGAGATAGGACCTGTTACAATTTTATGGGACTACACAATACACACAGAGAGCAATCAAAACTAACTGCCCAAACATTGTTATTAGAGCCCACAAACAAAAAAAGTGCCTCTTTATTGATATGGCAGTCCCTGTGGACTGCAATGTTCTTTGAAGGTCTTCAAAAATCTATCAAAATACAAGGACCTTGAAATCGAAATCTCAGAAATGTGGCACATGGAAACATCAACTATCCCTGTTGTAGTTGGAGCCCTCAGATTGGTTGGAAAGGTTTCCAGTAGACTAATTGAAGGGATTCCTGGAAGCCCATGCCTTAAAGAAACATAAAGAATTGTTCTCACAAGTATAGCCCACACCTTACAAAGGGCTTTATCTATGTAAAATATGTTTTTTTTTTTTTCGTTTTTGTTTTGTTTTGTTTTTTGTCAGTGGAAAATGACATGATGCCATTTTTAACCTTAGGTCTCTGGGCAGACACAGAACAAAATGTGTACACACCAGAAATCAAAGGAAATTTTAAAAAAAGTAATAATAATAATAATGGCAAAATTGTGCACAAAAGTAAATTGTCAGCAAATTAAAAAGAAAACCCCAGGTTTATTTATTCATTCAGCAATGAAAATTTGTCATAAAAACAAAAAATGTTCAAACCTTTCTCCCACCGCACCAATATCTACAGACAGCTCTTCTCTCTCTCTCACCGACACTCACACAGACATACATATCTAATAAAAAATGACATCAAAGAGTTTCTATGAGTGACTGACTCTTTTGAAGACATTTTTTCAGACTGTCTCCTGCAACTTAAAAAATGTCCCCCTCCAGACATCAGAACGGCAACACATAGGTGTCAAAGTCACTTGCCTCATTACCAAAATCCATGTGTAACTAACACATACACACTATCCCACTCACATACATTTACCACAGATATAATAATAAAAAATAACTCAAAGAGTTTAGCTCAGATTTTCCTTTCTTTTCTTTTTTTATTATTGAATACAAATTAATATTTAAAAATATTCAAATAAGTTTGGAGTGAGGAGCGCAGAGCACAACCCCTCCCCCTGTTCTTTAGTCCCAAATAAAGCTGCTCATGCTCCACTCTGGTTGAATATAAAATGAGCTTCTTCTCCTTTGCTCCAGTAAAAAGGAGTGTGCTCCTTTTCGGAGGGCTCCAGAAAGCCCTGTGTATGTATGTATGTTATTTCTTTGATCAATTTCTTTTAGTCAATTAAAATTTGTTTAAGCTGTTCAGAGCTGGTACTTAATGTTGAGAGCGCAAGAGTTTTATGAACTTAACAAAGTTAACAAAATCCCTTTCTTTGACATTTTAATAACTCATTTACTACCTCCAATATAAAAAAACAACCAGCAAAAACTCTTGCTCATCCCGAAGATCCATTTAGGTGAAACCTAGGTAGGTAGTTCCTGGCTCTTTAGAGGAAGTCTCAACAGTTTTGTCTTTGGAGAAATTTCCTTCCTTTGCAAAGCTCTTGAGGGCAACTGTGTTAGTTGTCAAGTTTATTAATAGGTTGCAACAGTTGGAGGTCAATAGTGAGAGAGTGGCCGCCATATTTCTGATGAAGACAATGCAACAGGAAGCCTATCCTAAGGAATTGGCATTCTTGCAGGATCCTTCGGGCAGGAACATTCCTAGGTTGGTAGGTGACTTTGATCTGTACATTGACAAGGAAGGCCTGCTTAGGTCAGGCGGCAGAATTGGTAATTCTCTTCAATGTGAGATTTAAACACCACTCTATTCTGTTGGCAAGCATCACCCGATAACAAAACTCTTCATAATGGATGCCCATACAGGGTGCCAGCATTTGGGAGTTGGGTCCACGTTGGTTGAGGTGAGACAAAGTGGTTACTGGGTGCCCAAGGGAAGACAGACTGTGAAGACAGTCTTGGTTACCTGTGCATTGTGCATGTCCTGCCTCCCAATGTGGCCATTTTACCCACTTTGTGTGTGGAGCTGGAGGTCCCTTTCAGACATACAGGAATTGACTACACTGAATGCCTTTGGATTAGGGAGGGTGATAGGGAGGTTGAAATGTATTTCCACATTTTTACTTGCCTTAGCATCAGAGCCATACACATTGAGGTGGTGCCAGATTTGAGTGTGCTGTCTTTCCTTCAAGTTTTGGTGCATTTCACCAACTATGGTATACCAGTTGTCATCTACCGTGATAATGCTAAGACCTTCCTGGGTGGTCGTCAGCTGTTCAGGAAGTTATTGTTGTGCCACAATTTCCATCAGAAGTTTGGCCCTTGCCAAATTAAGTTCCACCTTATCCCGCTGTTCTCTCCCTGGGTTGAAGGTGTCTTAGAAAGAAGTATACAAACAATCAAAACCATTCTCCACAAGGTTGTGGCCGGGGGTTGGGGGGGGGTAATAGATTATTCTCATTACTTACTCTTGTCTCTGACATCCAGAGGGCTGTGAATAATCGCCTCCTAACCTATTGAGAATCAGCAGAGAGAGATCTGAAAGCATGTTTTTGCAGTCAAATGAGAGATAGGACTTGAACAAGGAAGACTGTGTGCCCTCACTGCTCCCCAGTAGGATAAGACTCATCATAGCTATGCAGATGAGGTGTCTAGAAAAGTTAAAGGCCCATTGGTACAGCAAGTACCTTTTCAGCCTCAGGGCCAATCTAGGATGCCATTCCATAACAGGCTGAAGATTGGGGATATGGTGCTAATCAAAAGCCCGCTTAAACCCAGACATTTTTGGGTTCTAGGTGGGGTTGTAGAGCTGATCAGTGGAAGGGATGTTGTTGCCAGGACAGCCAGGATTAAACAGGGTGGGACAGTGAAGTTACAGTCTTTGAGGCAACTGTTTCTGCTCAAGTTGTCCCTGTTAGCAGATGAAGATGAAGTGGTGCCCTTGCCCTCTTCTGCTGGTGCAGCTGCAGTCCCTCTTCATCCATCACCTTCAGATGAAGGGGAGGTGTTTTGGCTCTGTCCAATATGTAACGTTCCAAGATATGATGGTTGTGACAGCTGGTGCCATTTCAGGTTTGTAGAAGTTGAATCTTTCCAAAACCCAACCCTTGTAAGGGAAAAATGGTACTGTCCCGATTGTACACCCTTGGGGCAGTGTCGGGGCAGACCCAGTTCACTCCCTGAATAAAGAGGGCACAACAAAAAAAATATAATCGTAACAATTCTTAATGACATTGTTTTTTTTTGGTGGGGGGGGGGTAATTTTTATTTATTTTTGTTCTTTGGAGGGTGTGGAAAAATTGATGGATCAGGTGGGAGGAATAGCCTACTTGCATGGTTTGTTGTTGTTCAGGACAACCCTGTTACCTTCTTTTTTCCAGTTTTTTATACTTACATGGTCTCATGACTTGCTATCATGTGATCACTGAAGTGGTTATATAAAGGAGATGTTTTTTCCTCATTTTTTTACTTTTGTTACAACGCAAGTTATCTGATGGAGAAGCTACGTCACAGAAGTAGATATTTTTTTCACAATTTAAGGTAAGTACCTTTGCTCATTTCCCTGGTCTGCACTGTTACAGATGTTTTTGTCTTGGGTTGAAATTTTCTCAACAATTTCAGAAAAATACATATAATTCTATACAAATATCTAATCCTATTATTAATAGGATTAGATATTAGCCTAGCAATAACAATAATTGCTTAATTAAATTGTTATCTGGATATAAATCGAATCATATCACTTAACCCTGAATCTAAACCTAGGAATAGCACTCATTTTTTTAATTAAATTCACTGAATGCTTGCATATGATTCAGACCAATCTACTCACCCAAATTCTAACCTATGTAATATTCCCACTTTTGTGATTAAATTTTAGAGCCAAAGTGATATATAGATATTATGTATATATTGCACTTCGAATTGTTTTTCTAATAGCATTTTCCTTATGAATTCCAGATTTTGGGTTTGCCCAACACATTTTGGAAGGTACGGAACTTCACACATTAAGAGGATCGCCTTTGTATATGGCACCTGAGATAATCTGCAAACGGAAATATGATAGTAGAGTTGATCTTTGGTCAATAGGAGTGATCCTTTATGGTAATATATAGTTTTCAGGTTCATTCTTTGTTTATGAATGCATATATTTGGAAAATAATTTGAATTATTCAGTTTTCATATAATGTAATTTCAAAATGTGCTAAAAGGATCAGTAAACATATTTAATTTCTAAGAGCTTTCTATGTATGGCATAAGTGCAAATAGTGCAATAGCAGTTCATAAATTTCAGCCTACTTCTCATATTCACTTTCGCATTAATCACATTAATATACATAGATATTTACATATATGTACATATAGGCGTGTGTGCGTGTATATACATGTATATGTGTATGTATATATATATATTCACATATACGTGTGTACATATATAATACAAGTTGTGTTCCTGCTCTATGTCTGCTGTCAATCCGGTTAGAGGACAGGGGTGGGTTGTAACACTAGTGACTAATCATACACATACATACATACATACATATATATGTGTGTGTGTGCGTGTGTGTGTCGATATATATATATCTATATATGTGTGTAGAGATATATATATATATCTATATATGTGTGTGTAGATATATATATATATATATATATATATATATATATATATGTGTGTGTGTGTGTAGTATATATGTGTGTGTGTGTAGTATATATATATATATATGTGTGTGTGTGTAGTATATATATATATATATGTGTGTGTGTGTAGTATATATATATATATATGTGTGTGTGTGTGTAGTATATATATATATATATATGTGTGTGTGTGTAGATGTATATATATATATATATATATATATGTGTGTGTGTGTGTAGATGTATATATATATATGTATGTATGTATGTATATATATATATGTATGAAATGGACTATAGCGAAGAAAACGGCGACTTACCTCATCAAAACAAGCGAAAGCGCGTCGCATGTATCTTACGACAGAAAATATGGTGAAAAAGAAAATTACTTACCAAAAAAAAAGGGCACGTATTCCGCATGACATGCTGAAGACGAAATATTAAAAAAAAACAACAAAAAATCAAGTCCGTCGCAGGAGTCACTATACAAGTATTTTGATATGCAAATAGCTATTTTGTGTCATCATTGCCAAAAATTTTCTTTAAACAATATTTAAAAATTAAATTAAAAAAAAAAATAAGACTTGGTAATATACATACTTATATTTGATGTGAATAAATAATTTTAAATACTGTAAGTAATTCTATTGTGACACCCAACCCTACTCTGTCCTGGTCAGGGCACCGTTTGTGCCACCCGTACTGGTCGCGGCGCACTTGTGACACCCGACTGGTTGCGGCGCACTTGTTACACCCGACTTCTTTTTCAGTCACGACGCCAAAATGTGACGTCGGTCCTTTGTGACGGGCTAACCCTGGGACATCGGTTGAAGTCTTGCTGGGTTCTAGCACCAACTTGTCGTACTCGGCTCGCTTCCAACGCCTGGTCACCGAAGCAACTGCTTTGATCTCGATTCAACCTACCCACGTGATTTGATCTTAGGTTGACGAGATCAATCAAACGTCGGGCCGTAGTGCCAGCCGAATCTGGGTCAAGGTGATACTGCACAATAAATGTAGACAAAAAAAAAACAAAAGCACAAACAACAACTTCAAGGCGAGCGACTGGTTAGGAATAGTGATTAATTTTATGTCGGTTTGTTGAGTTACAGGAGTGCGTCTCTCTCTTTCTCTCCCAGCCCGAAGAAAAAAAAATGTGGATTGTAACACTTTTGCGTTCCTTAACTAGTTCTGGATATCTGTATGGAGAATATAAGTCAGACTTCTATAATTTGTTCTTGGTTAGAAGTCTAATTCGGAAACTTGTTTTGGTGGGAAATCTAAAGTCGGTCTTCAACAAATCTGTTCTTGGTTAGAAGTCTAAGTCGGAAGGCATGGAATCGTGCGAGGC
This sequence comes from Acanthosepion esculentum, assembly GCA_964036315.1. Taxonomy (NCBI): domain Eukaryota; kingdom Metazoa; phylum Mollusca; class Cephalopoda; order Sepiida; family Sepiidae; genus Acanthosepion; species Acanthosepion esculentum. The sequence goes on from OZ038477.1 coordinate 78,442,705, forward strand.
GCGTCTCTCTGTCTCGACTTCTGACTCACTGTCTGGACTCGACCAGACTCTCCGAACTCGACTCTCCTCTGTGAACTCTCCGAACTCTCTGAAACACCCGTAGATGTTTGCTTATATGGACGCCGATCAAAACCTGGCGTGGGGTCGGACGTGGTGTGGCCACCACGTTGATTTCAAATCCCCAATAAGGATTTTCTTTGTTTTCGGCCAAAAATAATTATCATTTTCCGTATTTGGAAATCTTATTCCACTCCCACCCTCTTCTGCTCTCATATGGGTATCTCACCATACTTTAGAGGGCGTCAACGGTTTTCCCACTTCCTCGCAGTAACATCTCATACCTACCCTCTCAATGGGCAGTGGCAGGCCTCCTCTCTGCGTCACATGATCATCTCCGCCTGGCTATTCGGCCAATAGGTGTCAACTGATAATCTCAATCTTTATCCAACTTCACGGGATATGTTTTTTTTCTCAACCCAGTTTCTCCGTTAACATGGACAATTCTTCTTGGCGAAATTGGGTTAATTAAAATACAGCCTTCGTTATCACAAACGAACTTAAACAAAATGCAGATGTCCTATCCAGGCGACATCTCATTCTAGGGTTCTGTGTGCGGTCGGCAGACGACCCATCAACTACTGATAACAGCCAATGTTTTATCTGCCCAGAAGTTCTGGTATCCCTCAAAAAATGACCATCAGAATTTTCCTCAATTCCACCACTCAAAACAACATCGCTTTTGTGGGTGGCATTCTTTCCTTCTCTTATCATCTAAGTTGTTAAGTCTTGTGCCTCTGTTTCTTTCTCTTCTTTCTCTCTTTCCTTCTTTTGTCCTCGCAGATAATTTGGCATATCTCAGCATCACACTTCCGCGAGAAAGTAATGTGGTTATCTTGAATTCGCACTTGAAAATAACAAAACAAAAAATCTTTTTTTTCTCCACCGATACTCTGTTTGGGAAAATAACAAAACAAAAAGAAAATCGCTCAGTATGTCTTTCGTTATATCTATCGGTGTAAGTAATCGCTCAGTATGTCTTTCGTTATATCTATCGGTTTAAGTATCCCCGTAATTAACTTCTGTGGTTAATTAATTGATTAATTAACCTTCCGTTCCTAAATAGTGTTACACTATTACATTTACTTGTTTTATAAAAAAATATAGTTGATTAAATTTAAAAGTAAAAATATATTAAAATTGGTTTTAAAATTGTAATTAAATAAAACGGATTTTAACCTAAATATCTTTTAAAATTGTAGTTAAATAAAACGTATTCTAACTTTAACACCTCTTTCAAAGCACTTCAAACACTTAAAAGAATCCAATAAAACACCTTAAGTTAAATGAAATTAATATGATAAGTTAGAATATGTAGGACATTAAATGACCCATGTCCTTTGTACATACATGAGAAAAATATATATTACTAAGTTTATAAAAAATAAAAGTTTACTGAATCAGTGAACTAATTTAGCTATCTTTGCCGTCATTGTCATAAATTTTACTTTAAAAAAAAATGTAACCTGGTAATATACATACTTATACTCGATATGAAAAAATAATTTTACATACTGTAAGTAATTCTAATACATTTACTTGGTTTTAAAAAGAAATATAGTCTATTAAAAATTAAATTTTTTTAGAATTGTAGTTAAATAAAACATATTCTAGCCTAAACAGCCCCAAAAGATCTTTAAGTATACAAATAGAAAAAATGCTGCAAGAATTTTTGCCATTAACAATAACAATAAAATTTTTATAAAAACCCAGACGACATGCATTAGAATAAATATCTCTCTTGAGGATGCTCCACAGGTTCTCAATGGGATTCAAGTCACAGCTATTTGAAGGCCAGTCCATAAGAGAATCTTCAACAAATCCCTTTTCTTTCAACCAGGATCTAGTAAACTTTGATGCATGACTTGGTGTGTTGTCTTGCATAAAAATCATAGATCTACGCTTGGCTAAAGACTGGTTATCAAGCCATTCAAAGAAATATTGCTCTAGAAAATCACAGTAACTTTTGGAATTCATTTTAACCCCGTCTTTCAGTTTAAATGGACCCACGAGCTCATTACCAATAATCCCAGCCCATATCATGATCCCACCGCCGCCTTGTTGGCGTTTAAAAAATTTTTCTTGAGTCATGTTACTTGCAAACCCATCCTCGAGCTCATCCATCGGGCCCATCGAGGGTGATCCTTGATTCGTCTGTAAAAAGCACTTTACTGAAATCAGTTTTCTGAGCGGTCCTGACTGAACCCTTCCCAGTTTCTTTTTGCCATTTCTGTAAACACAATTCCTTTTCATGTGCCCTGGTCTTCCACAAAACCAGCACCTTCTTGTTTGGCAGTTAACTGCAAAGTGGCTCACTTGACTACATCTCCAAAATTTCATGCTCCATCCTTTCATATGGGCCACTCTTCTTATTTCTGGGAGGACCTGCCCTCTACCTAAGTGGCTCTCCTGGCCACATGTCCAACATCTTACACCTCTTCTTTTTAACTGGGCCACCCTCCCTCTTACTTCCGGGGCGGCCCGCTGGCTTTACTCTGGTCCTGTCTTTCAGGTGTAGCCTTCTTTAATAAAATTTGTGGAGCACCTTTCCTTATCCTACACCACTTAGCTAGGTGTCCTTTCTTCCCACACCTAGTACATCTGTCCTGATCAAAGTCTGGGGGCAATCCCCACTTCGTCGGACAGTCCACCACTCTATGGTCTTCATACCCACATGCCCAGCAGACTAGTCTGTATAGGCTTATAAAACCCATGCCTTGTCAACCAAGCCTTTCTTTTGGGATCCTCTTCCCATACCTCAGGCTCTTCTACTTCCTGCTTGACCCTTTGATTCCACGTGGGGGCTCTCTTTCCTTCCCTCTTTCTTCCTACCTCCCAACCTTGCTCTTGCACCTTCCTACTCCTTACTTTCTCCCGAATTCCCTGGCTTTCTTTAGCCAGTGCCACTGCTGCCGACAACCTTAGCGGTCCTTCCTTCATTACATCATGGTGAATACGCTCGTCACTGAGCACTTCTATATATAAATCGGCCAACTTAGCCTGCATTACTGCATTGTCTCTTACTTACTCTGGGAAAGCTAATGCAGCCAGCTTCTCCACTCAGGTCCCTAATTCTCCAGGGGTTTTGTCTTTCAGCTGTGCCATCTTCAGGAGGGCTCTCATGGCCTCTATCACTGTCCCCTCATCAGCGAACTCCTGAGTCAGTAATTCTTCTAGCCTTTCCCATGATTCCCATGGGATTCTCTAGCTAAGAGCCCCTCATGAACTCTGACGTCTTCCCTCTCATGGTGTCATATGCCAAATACAACGTTTCTCAGTCCGAGAGCCCATAGACTATGGGGCTCTTATCTAGAGTTGCCAACCAGTCTCTAAAATCTCTTTCCATTAAAGGCCAGTATCCTAGGTCCACCTAAAAAATTTCCTCAGGTCTACTGGCAACCGTTGTTCGACCCCCTCTTCCTCTATAAGAATCGTGGTCAGACATATTTAAACAATTTCAACCAGAAAAACACAATCAAGAGCAGCAACAATCAAAAAAAAATATTAGGAGATTAACTGAAAAAAAGTGTCTCACCTGACATTCAGTTTCCAGGTCGTTCCTCTCTGCTTTCAGGCTGTTGATCTAGATTGTCTGGAACCATATGGTTATAATTAACCAAAGTCCTTTGGTTCCCACTCTAGCCTGTTTTCATTTGTCTACTTGAGACACCGTGTGTTGTCCTAGGGCAAAATTCTCTGCAACTCCTGTGGCAGTGGTTAGTTTAGGGTCGAATCCAGTGGTCATGGCACCAATATGTGACACTGAGCTATTGGCCTGTGGTCAACTCCCTGTCGCAGCGCGAAACTGTAATAATTCTCCTACCAGCATTTTGGGGTTGACTCTTAGTCGCTACCACCAGCCTGTGTCCCGGTTGATCGGTGGTCATCACTACCCGGTAAAATCCTTTGATCAGAGTACCAAATGCAATGGTCGGTCGATGCTAATGGCTTCACACCAGCTGCAACCGGTTTGACATCAGCTCCATCATTCCCAGCTCACTTCCAACGTCTGATTACCAAAGTAACTGCTTCGATCTCAAGTCTAACCTCCCCACGTTGTGATTTTGATCTTAGGTAGATGAGATCAATCAGGCATCAGGCTGCAGTGTAAGATGAGTCTAGACTGGAGGTGATATCGCACAAGCATAAAGAAAGAAGCAAATAAAATCCCAAGAAGTTCAAGTATGTTAAAAGTAACAAATTAACTTTTATCCGTATGTTATATGCAGGAGTGTGTTTTTCTCCCACCCCGTTTTCTACGGAGTGTGACACTTTTACACTTCTTAGGCAAATCCTGGTCCTCTAAGTCAACTGGTTTAGTTTTTAAGTGCTGGCTTAGCTTTATTCGTCAGTATAACTTGCTATTGGTAGGATAGGCGAAGTCGGAGGTCATGGAATCTCTCGGTCAGCTTCTGCAAGGCAACACTCTGGTTCCTGCAAATCCAAAGGCTCTAACTGGTGACTACTCACTCCAACTATCGAACTGAAACTGACTGTCAAACAGCCCAAGGGCATACATTTATATGGATACCAACCAAAAACCAGTGCGGGGTTAGATTCTGTCTGAGGTTTTCGGTAAATACCAATTTCTGACAAGAAATCTCTTTGTTGCCAGGCCAGGAAAATTGATTAATTCCCATTTCGGAAAATTAATCACTTTCCATTTTGGGGCGATAACTTCATCCATGAGGAGAGGTTGGAGGAGAGCTATCCTCCTAAACTCCCTGCTTCTCACATTGATATCGGGTACCAATCCCTTCAGTGTGCGTTAATAACTTCCCCATCCTTCTCATCAAATTACCTCCGCCTATCACCATTGCTACCACTCAACCAATGGTGTCCCGGCCGTGTGGGCATGGCTGAGCTGGCCCCATTAAAATTATAACCCAGAAATTTTTGTTTACAAAATTCTTTTTCCCATCAGCCAAAACTTTTACGAATCACACATTGCCACTTAAAATCTCTCAGATCTTTTGGCCATTCTGAGTCTTCTTAACCAGCACTCTTTACAAACTCCATCAATCAATTGTCAAAGTCTGCCATCAGGTCCCTTCATGAAGTTAGAGTTTACTGGAACCCTTGGCTTCTTGAGAAAATAAATTTCTTTATCTCCCAAATCGCAATTCTTCCAAGATATTTTTATGCCAAAATTTTATAATCAACATATGGCTACTTAACGTGTCGGTACTGAAGACAACATTTTGGAAAAGTAAATAATATCAATTCTCTTTAC
>OZ038477.1:78467994-78470494 GCA_964036315.1 Acanthosepion esculentum
CTGGATGAGGTTTTGTGCAATTCTTGCCCTCTCTGGTGAATTGTACGAACACTCTATTAACAGTAGAAAGATTTTCAGATATTTTTCTTTGACTAAGACCACCTTCATGTTCGCCCACGATATGCCCTCGCTGAAATTCAGATAGGTCTGATGCTCCTTTGGTTCATGGCATGTTCCAGTATTGTTATCTGCAATTTTAATCAAATAATCTAAGTTAATTTATCTTGGTTATTAAAAAAATCAGAAATAAAATTTATCTTGGTGTCTATTCAATTCTGTCATGTCTGTGTATATTTAAATATATAATTATATATATATGTATACATATATATGTACATATGTATATATATATGTATGTATATATGTATATGTATGTATATATATATGTACATATGTATGTATATATATATATGTACATATGTGTGTATATATATATATATATCTATATGTATGTATATATTTGTATATATGTATGTATGTATAAATATATGTATATATGGATGTATGTATAAATATATGTATATATACATACATATATATATGTTAGTATATATATATATATATATATATACATATACCTAAGTATATATATCTATATATATATATCTATATAGCATAATGAGAAGTCACGTATACTTTCTTGATATGTATATAATATATGGATAAAATAACTGAAAAAAAATTGGGTGTTTTCTCCGACAAGAATCAAACCTGTATCCTATAACGTTCGATATGGGTTTGATTCCTGTCGGAGAACGAAAATTTTCTATGAAAATTTCTCGGACATTCAGGCCGGTAAATGTTATTTAATACTGTTTATTATAAACAGAGCATTTGCTTAAATACGTGTATCTATAAAAAGAACGTTAAACATATCATAAATGTCTATACATATATATGCATATATATATGTACATACATATACATATATGTATAAATATATATATGAACATATACATATAGAGATATACATAGACATATATATATATATATATATATATATATATATATAAAAACATACATATAAATACACAGATATATACATATAAATACATACACATATATACATATATATATATATATATATATAAAAACATACATATAAATACACAGATATATACATATAAATACATACACATATATACATATATATATATATATATATATATATATATATATATAAACATACATATAAATACACAGATATATACATATAAATTCATACACATATATACATATATATATATATATATATACATATATCTACATATTTATACATATATATGTAGATACATATAAATATATATATACATATATATACATTTATATATGCATATATATACACATACATATATATACATACATATATGCAAGAATATATAATTACATATACATATTTATATATATACATACATATATATATACATACATATAAACTTACATATACATACATATATATACTTACATATATTTATATATATACTTACATACATATATGTATGTATATATACATATATTTATACATACATCCATATATACATATATAGACATATATGTGTATATCTCTATGTCTATATATGTGTATATATATGTCTATTTATGTATATATCTATATATGTGTATCATTTCAACATTTGGAAATAAATCTGATGATCCACTGTCCTTTAAGAGGGCTGTGGTGAAATAATTTATTATATGGAATCTTAAAGTAATCTGTTTTTATTTAAATTATTAGCTCTGATTTACATTGAGCTCTCTGGATTTTATCCTCCTTGGGTCTACCCATACGGATTACCTAGTTTTTCGTAATCTAAATATGTGTATATATATATATAGGTATATATGTGTATATATGTATTTCCATATATATGTATATATGTATGTATATATATGTGTACATATATCTGGATATATGTATGTACATATATCTGGATATATATATATATATGTATATATATGTGTATATACATATGTATATATGACTATGTCTATATATGTTATATATCTATGTGTAAATATATATGTATATATACAAGTATATGTATACATATATATATATATATATGTACATATATATACAAATATATACATATATATATGAATCTATACATATATGCATATATATATGCATGTACATTAATATATATGCATAGATATATATACATGTATATCTATATATATATATATTCATACATACATATATATATACTCTTGCAGAGACATATACATATATGCATATATATACATACATGTATGTATATATAAACAGATATACATATATATGCATGCATATATATATACATATATATATACATATATACATAAATATACATGCATACAAATACATATACATATATATACATACGGATATATATGTATATATATACAGATATATATACATACATACATTTAAATACATATACATACTCATATCTATACATATATATGCACAACCATGTACATATGTATATATATATATATATATATATATATATATATA
>OZ038477.1:78472994-78480494 GCA_964036315.1 Acanthosepion esculentum
AAGGTACTACGCTTAAGTTTTTTATTTAATTTTTCTTGTGTACGAACAAGAGCTTTCTTTGCTGGACAAAGGGTGTGTAAGAACTGTCCATATGTTTTATTCTTCCCAGCGCTTTCAGTTATACCTTTAGCCATTATCAAGGATGATTTGATTTTTCAGCTTAATTGAGTGTGTGCATTATGCATATGTCTTAGTGTGTAGTAGTGGTGTTTTAATGTCCAAATATGGTTAGCACGTTGTGGCTTTGTTTGTAGTTAATATTGTTATGGGTAGGCTTTTTCTTTTTTATTATTAAAGCCTCCATTATTTTTAACCTTTTTTTACAGGTGGAAGCAATTAATATATTTGTGTTTTCTACTAGTATATTTCTAATGAAGTCTGGTAAATTTGTGTGTGTGTTTGAATGGGTTCTAATGGAGCTGTGATCGGATAGGTGTAACATAAGGCGTCTAGATAAGCATGTGGTTGTGTAACCGATGTAATTATTTATGAGTCTGGTTTCGTTAGGAACGCAGTTCCCTAAGGGGCATTTGAACTCATAGATAATGTTCGTTCTTTGCAATTTTGACTTAGCAGGTGTGTTGTTATTTTTGAGGATGAGGTTAGCTGTCTTAAACTTTTTATAATAGATAATTAATTTGATTTTTTTAATTGGGTTGATTGGGGTGGTGTATTTCTTTATAATATGTCTTAGTGAGCATTCATCTTATTCTTATGTATTTGGCTTTTGTAATAAATGTGTATGTGATTTTTGACTGTCTGTTCACTTTCATTATTACTTACTTTAGGGAGAAATGGTCTTATATGTTGGTCTATAAGATTGTTAGGGAAGCCGTTGTTGATTAGGGTTTGTTTAACGTTATTAATTTCTTTGACGAAGAGTAGTCTAGAGGATGAATTTTGGTGTGCTCTTTTATAGAAAGTTTTTTATTACAGCTATTTTATACCTAAGTGGACATTCACTTTTAAAGTTTAGGTGACAAGAGTTCTTGCTGGTGGGTTTTTTGTATAAGGATGTAATGAAAGTGTTATTGCTGTATTCAACGAGGACATCTAGGAATGGAAGTATGTTTTTCTGGCTAAGTTCATGAGTGAAGTTAAGGACAGAGTTTTTCTCAGATGTGGTCTTAAGTGTGTCTATTTCTTTAATGTTGTTCACTAAAATGAAAATATGTATATATATATATGTATATTTATGTATATGTATCTACATATATATGTATATATGTATATGTATATGGATATATATATATTTGTATGTATGTGTATATGTATACATATATATTTTTATGTATGTGTATATGTATATGTATGCATATATGATATGTATATATATGTGTATATATTTATATGTATGTGTATATGTATATGTATGCATATATAATATGTATATATACATGTGTGTATATTTATATGTATGTCTATATATATTTATGTATGCATATATATATGTGTATATATTTATATTTATGTATATATATGTATATGTATATATATATATATATATATATATATATATATATATATGTGTGTGTGTATATATACATATATATGTATGTTGGTGTATTTTTTATTTTTGAAAATCAGTGATTTTTGGAGTCGATGTTACCTCCATCGGTACTTCACTATTTACGGGGGGTTGGATTTGGAAAGCATCGTATAACACTTCCATCGGTATTTTGCTGTCATTTTTCACGGTTTCAATGTATCGGTATCTCATTTGGTTAATATATCTTTTGCAAAAATGTTTTTTTCCTTTTACAATATATATCACTCTACCAATTCTTTTTGACACTATATCATCCTTCCAAAAACACTTTCCTGACCGATAGTTCTTAAAGAAGACTTTATCACCCTCTTTATACGTTGTAAATTTTGTATTTACTTTTGTATAATTTTTCTTACTAGGTAACATCCTATCGAACACTGAACGTATTTCTGCAGGTGATAAATTAGCGTTTGTATTCTGATTTGGTGTTATCCTATATACCGCTAAAAACTTTTGTAAGCTTTTTTCTTCAGTGTCGATTACGTTATTTTTTCTCAATGCTCTCATGAATGTGTCGACAATCCTTTCTGCCTGTCCATTTGATCTAGGATTGTACGTCAGCGTTGTTACGTGTTCAATTTCCAACGAATCACAGTAATCTTTGAATTTCTTCCCGGTAAACATAGTAGCATTGTCGCTTACAATTGTATTTACTACTCCAAAACGACTAAATACTTCGTCTAATGCTTTTATGGTGTTTGAAGCTGTCGGGTTTTTATACCTATAATTTTCCATTTGGAAAAACTATCTACGATTACTAGATAATAGTATCCCTTTAATGGTCCTGCATAGTCAATATGAATACGTGTCCACGGAACGTCCGTTTTTGGCCAGGGTTGAGTCCTTATCGGTGGAGCTTTGGCTGCTAACTGACAACCTTTACATTGTTTTATCATATCTTCTATATTTTGGTCCATTCAAGGCCAATAAACGTAACCTCTCATTAGCGACTTCATTCTGGAGGTTTCAGGATGGCCCATATGAAACTCTTTCAAAACTCTTTTTTGTAGGACACGTGGTATTACGACTCTATCCGCATACATCAGCGTTTCGTTGCATATCGAAAATGGAGACACCCTTAAACCTTTTTTCTTCTTTTCGTTCCACCTTGCATGTTTCTTCATGTTAGTAATATATTCATCCATTTTCGCTGCTTTTTTATTTCTTCCAGTGTCACTGGTAGTTCTCTAACCGTGTTAACAAGTACTTCCGCTAGTTCTTTTTCCTCTTTTAATGCTGCTATAACCGTTTCTTCCAGCAATTCAGAATTTTTGGGGATTAATCTAGATAGACCATCTGCGTGTGCGATTTTACTTGATGGCAAGTATTGCATTTTGAAATTGTAGTTGAGTAAAGTAATACTCCATCACTGTAATCTATTTGCAGTATGGGCTGGTACACCTTTTTTTGAACCAAAAATCTACAGTAGGGGTTTATGGTCCGTTTGCAAAACGAACGATCTACTATGAATAAACCTGTGAAATTTCTTAATGGCGTAAATTATTGCCAGACTTTATTTTTCTATCTGACTATATTTTTTTCCGCAGGTAAGAAGGTTCTTGATGCGTGTGCAATCAGTTTCGTTGATCCGTCCTCGAATTTGTGTAAAAGTACCGCACCTACACCATATTCGCTTGCATCTGATGCTACAATTAATTCCTTTTTCGGATCGTAATGTGCTAATGCTAAATCCGATAATAAGCACTTTTTTATTTTTTGAAATGCTTCTTCACATTCTTTTGTCCAGCACCATTTCTTACCTTTCCTTAATAACTCGTTTAACGGAGCTCTCAACTCGTGCATTTTAGGAATATATAAACTATAATAATAGTTATATTATAAATAAACACCAGGAATGATTGTAATTTTGTTACATTATCCAGTATAGGCATATTTCTAATAGCTTCTGTTCTATTTGGGTTGGGCTTTCTTCCTTTATGATCAATTATCTGACCCAAATATTCAATTTTGTTCATGCAGAAATCGCATTTGTCAAGGCCCACTTTAAATCCGTAATTCTGTATTCTCTTGAATACTTCTCGAACATATACTTGTGCTCTTCCAAATTTTGGCTCTTTATCAATATGTCATCTAAGTATGCCATTGTGAATTCAAGACCAGCCAGCATCTTATCCATAATTTGTTGAAACACACTTGGGGCTACCTTCAACCCGAACGGCAAACGTTTTAAGTTGTATAGCCCTCTATGTGTATTGATAGTTAGATACTTTGTACATTCTTCCTTGACTTTGACTTGTAAATAAGTTTCGGACAGATCAATTTTCGAGAAAATGTTTCCTCCATTCAACCTCGAGAAAATTTCTTCAGGCGTAGGAAGAGGATAGCTGTGATCCTTTAGACATTCATTCAACCCCGTTGAAAAATCAGCGCATACTCTTATTTTCTTATTTTTCTTCTTTACGTACACCGTGGGTGACGCCCACTCAGAGTAATCTACTTTTTTAATTACTCCAATCTCTTCTAGTCTTTGTAATTCTTTGTCTATCATTTCCAATGACGAAAATGGTACCTTTCTTTCTGCTTAAACACTGGTTTTTCATTATCCTTTAACTCGAACTTTACTTCAGTCTTAGTACAGCAACCTAGTCCGTCAGCAAATACTTCCTTAAATTCATCTTTTAAGTCTTCAACGAATTTTTCTGTCTGTTTGCTATTTTCTATATTCGACACATTTAAGTTTCTACAAAACGTGTTAATTGGTTTTCCCATAAATTGAATAACACAATCCAGTCAATACCAAATAAATTTGAATTTCTTCCAGATATGACGTAGATTTTTGCCTTGTACGTTTTATCGTCAAATGACACTTTCACGTAAAATTCTCCTTTGAATTTTAGCTTTCTTCCAGAAACACCCCTGGCCCTTTTCTGAGTGTTTTGTAGTTTTGGTTGTCCAATTTTCTTCCATGTAACTTCGTCAATTATAGATATGTCACTTCCGTTATCAAGCAGACAGCTTATAGTTCGACCATTTATTTTAACGTCTACATACTTTCTTTTTTCATTATTCATATCTCTTTTAGATAAAACTGTATTTATCCTTTTGGACTTCTGGTGTTTTTTCTTTTTTCAAACAGTAGCTTTATGACCTTTTCGACCACATTCATAACATATTTTATTTCTAAAATAACACTTGCTTGTAGCATTGTTTATTCCACCACATGCTTTGTAGTAGTATTTTACTTCCTTGTAGACTCGTTGTTTAACTCTTTTTACTTGGGCAACATTTTTCTCCTCTATACTTGTATTGTCCCGTTTTATATTGAGTAATTTCTGACATTCCTCCGTAACTTTCAGTAACGTTACTTCTGTATCTTGTTCCATAATTGCCAGTATTCTTGAACGAATTTCTTTATCCTTTGTTGCAGTTAACCATTGAGCAAAAATTAAACACTTAAACATGTCTTCTTTAATTTCTTTGATCTTGAATAATTCACACTGAGAATTCACTTTTACTGCGTATGAAATAAAGTCGTCTTCTTCCTGTTTAACCATATTTAAATATTTATAACGTGTAAGAAATAAAATTTCACGTTCACCAAATATTTTAGGCAATATTTCAATCGTTTCTTTGAACGATATATCTTCCGGCTTCTTTGGTAGAATGAAATTAGTGTACTTGGTGTTTTCCTGAGCACCTAATTTTTGTAATAGTAATATAATTTTTTCTTCGTCAGACCATAACTGACATCTTTTTGAAAAGTTACACCTTCCATAGGTTTGTAATGGAATTCTAAAAGTGAATTAGTAATCCCTTCAGCAGAGAAAAATCTTGATCTTTCCTTTTGATCGACTTGTTTTGTTAATATCTTTTCCAAGACTTCTTGCTGCTTTAAAATTTGCTTTTGTAAGCCTAACTGATGTTCCTGCAGTTGTATCTGTTGTTGTTGATACTGGAATTGTTGTACTTGCAATAATTCGATTTGTTTTTTAATCGATTTATTTTGTTCTTCCCAATGTGTCTGTTGCTGCTGCATAGCAGAACACATGGTTTTTGAAAATTCCAAGAACTCTTCCATATTACTTTTAAAGGCACAACAAAAATAAAAATAAAAATCACTGTACCTTTAGTCGATAAACTAGTCCAGTGACTGGTAAAAACGTATTATTCGACGTTTGACTTGGTCGTCGCTGTTATTTTTGGAGAGGTGTTTTTTTCACTCCTCGTTCGATACTGTTAAATTACCTTGTGAGTTTATTTTGAATTTACGTTCACTGCTGTTATATCGTCTTGTGAGTTGTTTTCGAATCCTCGTCGTCACTGTTATATTGTATCGTGAGTTCTTTTCGAATCCTCGTCGCCACTATAATATCGTGGATTATACGATATAAACAACAAAGTAATCCCGAGTGGAAAGATTACAATAACACAAGAAATCAGGTAACAAATAACAATGATTTATTGTACGTAAAGTACAAATGAGCAAGAGTTTGTAATACTAAGGAAAACAGGAGATAAACAGGAGTGAGTCTGTCTCACTTCCCTCTTCTTCAATAGCTTGTCAGTCTTTTATAGACTGACCAATCCATGTCAGAGTGTGCCAGGTTGTTCCACTATAATATGTATGTATATGTATGTATATGTATATATATATATGTATGTATGTATATATATATATATATATATATATATATATATATATGTATATTTATATATATGTATATATATATATATGTATATTTATATTTGTATATTTAGACTGCAATCCTTCTTTCATGCACATTTCATTGAATTATTTAATTTTTTATGCCACTTCTTATGCGATGTAATAATTTTTTTATTTTCAGATGATAAATTATATAAGAACTGTCCGAATGTTCTTTTTATTCAAATGCTTTCAGCTATACATTTAGCCATTTTCATGGATTAACTATTTTAACTGTTAAATAAGAAATAGTTTGTTGTATGTATGTTTTATAAAATGTTTTCATTTTTCAAACTCAGTTAATATTTTGTATCCATTTTCAAATTTAATATTGTTGGTTGTTCTGTTTTTATTAATAAGGCTTCAATTATTTTTAGTTCTTTTTTTGCATGTAGATGATGCTATTAGTGTTGTCAACAAGTATATTACGAATAGTGTCTGGTAGGTCTTCATGAATATTTAAATGAGATCTAATTGAGCTATTGTGAGAATGGTGTGGCTTGACTCTGCATGTCAAACATGTTGTAGTGTCACCTATATAATTATTTATGTATATTTATATATATTTATATATGAAGAAATATAGTTTTAAAGTGTGCTATATTTATGGGATAAAGTGCTCAATATCAGAGATAGAGCGCGTGTAAATATAAAAGTGAATATAACAAAACAAAAAATCGGACGAAAAATAGCTATAACTGTTATATAACAATAAAAAAAAATTAATAAAAAATAATATACTGCATTACTTAAAAATTAAAAACCAAAAAGAGAAGATATACTGTGTACCAAATAAATAACAATAAGTATAATAAATTGATCTAAATACATCCAAATATATAAATAAACTAACAACCCATACTGATAAACTAGCCGTTTAAAAAAAAACAAATAAAGATAATCAATCCAAATAAATAAATTAAAAACTGTTCTTGCCAAAATAATAGTCGGAACAAACCACAACAATCAACCCCAAAATTCAACAAATAGCTTTATCTTACCAAACAAAAACAAAATTATTAAATAAGCTATATAAACAAATTTTTATTACGTTAATAAAAACACTGATCAAAATAAAAATAAATAAATATATAAGATAAAAAATAAAAATAAATAAAAACAAGCAAAATAATTTGACCCAAATAAATAAACAAATAAACGACTTCCAGTAAAATAACTGCCAAAATAGACTACCCACAATAAGCTATATAAACAAATTTTTACTACGTTAATAAAAACAACGATCAAAATAAAAAAAATAAAGAAATATATAAGATAAAAAATA